>CM035164.1:45793406-45825906 GCA_020205615.1 Panax quinquefolius
TTCCTCCTTTAGGCGGCTTGAGGCGTGACGACTTATCATCCATTGGTAGTGATGTCATGATTCGACCGATTCTAGATTTTCATCCTTTGAGGCGGCGAGTTAGCGCTTTCGACTTCTCGATACCTCTCGGTAGAGGCCCAGATCTACGTGTATATGCTTCTTTGGGATCGGTGTGAGCTAAGGCTTTTTTTTCACCGCGGTCGTCCGGTTATTCCGTAGTACTCTGCATGGATGGAGGCGGAGGTTTTATCGGTTTGTATGATATTTGTATCTGGGAGATTGAGTTAGATGATGTAGAGCCTATAGAGGACATTGATACCTACATCGAAGAGGATCTGCATTGTTGGGTTGCCAAAGATTTCTTTCTCGGATTCTCCTAGTACCCGATTTTGTGATCCGGCCTTTCGCGCGATATTTAGAGAAGAGTCTTTATTCGATGACCTTTGAGAGAGACCGATTCGATCTATGATGTCGGCCGCTCTTGTTGTGAGGACGCCTATCGAGAGAGAGAGCGAGGCATTAGCTCCTAGAGATCTTAGCCGTTGTTGTTGAGCGGGATGAGGCCAGTCGAAGAGAGAGCCTTGATGATAGTTGAAGCGAGATAGTCTTATATCTGCACGGGATATGGCTCTCACAGATAATCTTTGCGTGAGGTCCCTTACCCTTTGGTATGATCGCGAGATGAGCGCTTATATCGATGAGCATATGGTCATCATGCGGATGGCAACTGATCTGTTGGGTCGTGTGGATATTCTTATCCGGGAGACTACTGACTTTACCTCCTTCATCGAGAGAGGGATACCATGTTGGTCTTGCTAGCTTCGCATGTACCACGATTAAGTAGATGAGCTTGTATTTACCGCATGGAGACTAGCTTAGCCATTTTGTCATGTATACAGTTCACATTGTATATATATCAAATAGCATTATATATGATGAGGAAATATATTTTTTGGATCACTTCCCTTTTAGATATGCCTTGTTATTTGCTGGATATTTTGTCTGGCCGCTTGAGGGCTTGTGATCTTGATGAATTACGAATTCTTCCTTGGTGGATGGACATTGAAATTTGTCTCTAGATAGTTGAAATGGATCATTGATCTATGTATATCCCTACCATCTTTGGTGTCTTGGGACTTATTTACGAATGGAAATGTGGAGAGGAGTGTGGCTTTCCTCTGCGAGATTAACGCACCTGAGGATGGTGCGTGATACTTCTATTTAGGAGAAGCCTAGTTAATTCCATCTCTTATGGATTGGTATTGCTCTTGAGGTATATGATAGCATGACTTAGATGGTCGCCGAATCTCCTATTTGGGAGGAGTTCGGTAATTCCATCCTTTGATGCAAGCCGAATGAAATGTAGTGGATTGAAAGAAAATCCAATACCGGCGACAATGGTTTGTGTTTTGGTAGGGGTGAGACCGCACCATGAATGGTTGCCTCGTACTCTATTGAAGAGGAGATCGGTCTGCGTGGTTCGAACTGGTGTAAGAGGTTCAACGTTGTATATAGGCGACATGGTGTAGGAATGTTTTGGTTGTTGTTTTATGAGGAGAAGAGGGTAGAAATGTTTTTTGTTGTTTTTGTTTTTATTGCGGCCGGGCCATATGAAATGGTTGCCTCGTACTCTATTGAAAAGGAGATCGGTCGGCGTAGTTAAGCCCTCGAGGTGAGAAGAAAAGCGTAATCCATGTATGCTGCGTCGTCGAGTGCGGGGAGGAGAAAGTTTAATCTAGGTTGAGGATAAATTGCAAGCGGAGAAGTTTGATCCCATGTATGGGTAGCTATGACATAAATGAAGAGTTCAATCCATGGTGGGATGACCTAAGTTGTATGAGCACAAAGAGAAAGCCGAAGTTCTTTGGCTTGAAGAGTATGTTTCCACTAAGGGGCAAAGTGTAGAAAAGTTGTAGGTGGTAAAGGGTTAAAGAAAATCGGAATGGTGGTGACCTAATGATGATGCACAGGGTGTTTCTTTGGTTACTTGAGACATAATACCGTTTCACGGTGTATGCGAGTTGATGAGTTGTGGAAATTCATCGTAGTCCATTTCTTGTGTCTAAGGCGCCTCTGTCAATACTTCCTTGACAATAAATGGGCCTTCCCGATTAGGAGCAAAATTTTCCTTTAGCTTTGATCTTGGTTGTCGAGAATCTTCTTGAAAACCAAGTCGTGTTGTTTAAATTATTAGTAGCCAAACTTTTTGTTGTAGGATCTGGCGATCCTTTCTTGATATAATGACCATGGAAGATAGCCACGGTTACGCCTTTCGTCTATCGAGACAATTGGTGATACATCTTGTACCCATTGGTTTTCATCCAAAATGGCGTCGATCGACACTACGAGAGATTCCATCTCAAATTTCTATGGGAACACTTTGCTTCCATCCCATAGGTTAAAAGCGTGAGGGGTTGCCCCAGGTTGAAATCGCATTGAAGTTCTATAGGCTAATAGAGTAAGAGGCGATAGTTCGGGCCAATCTTTGTGGTTGGTGACATCTTTTGCATAATCTTCTTGATATTTTTGTTAGCCGCTTCAACGACCGTTTCATCTTGGACGATAGATAGCGAGTTAAGATGTTTGATGTGGAATCTCTTGCATAATTCCTCCATCATTTTGTTGTTGAGGTTTTTGGCATTGTCGACACAATCACCTCTGGTTGTCCGTATCGACAAAGCGACATTGTTTACGATGAAAGCAATGATGACTTCTTTAGTGACCACAGGGAAGGAGGCTACTTCTACCCACTTGGTGAAGTAGTCGATCATGGTGAAGATAAATCGGTGACCATTCTTGGCTTTAGGCTCGATGGGCCCAATAATGTCCATTCCCACATTGAGAAGGGCGAGGCGAACTTCGTATTGTGGAGCTCCGTGTGGGCGTGTATATAGCATTCCCATGAATCGCAGCGATAGCATCTTTTGGCGTGGTCGTTGCAATCGACTTTGAGAGATAACCGATAATGTCCCGTCACGAGGACTTTCTTGACAAGGAGGGGCCACTCATGTGGGGGCCACAGAGACTCCACCATGGATTTCATCCATAAGCCTTTGGGCTTGATCTTTGTCTAAACACCTGAGGAGACCCAGTCCTGCATCTCTTTTGTAGGCGCATCTCCATTCGGTAGAACTTCATAGCAAGTCGATGGATCCGCCTTTTCTCGGTCGAGGCTCGCCTCGGTGGGTGTAGATCCATCTCACGAGATATTCCTTGATATCTTTGATACGAGGAGGTTGGATGGGAGGTAGCTCATCCGATACTTCTCCAACGTAATTCCCATAGGATGGGGCCTTGTTGAAGCGATTGTGACGCTTGGCAAGTGTTCCTTGTCGATGCGATATCTGAATCGAGGAGGCCAAAGTTGCTAATGCGTCCAAAAATCATTCCTATTACGAGGAATGTGTAGAAAGGAGATTTCTTGAACTCAAAGCCATCTTCAAAACTGCTTGATGGTAAAGGCGACAAATGTAGTTCCTTGGTTTGATAGACTCCGATGGATTGTCGATTACCAACTCAAAATCTCCAGACGATTAACAGCTTGATGCCCATTGAGCGGGCAAGTTTTAGCCCCATGAGAGCGACCTTCATACTCACTCGGTAGTATTGTTGGTCTTGACAAAGCTGTAATTTGATGACAGCGGATATCTGCTCCCCGTGTCGAGATATTAGAATTGCTCGACTCGAACCTTCCATATTAGCGACTCCATCAAAATACATCTCCATGATTGGCGTGTATCGTACTGATGGTGTTGTTGTCTTGTCATTACTCCTTCATCGGGGAAATATGTTTCAAGGGTTTGAAATCCCCTGAAGGTGCGGCGGCCAGTTGATCTGCGATTCCTTGACCTTTGATGGACTTTTGAGTCACATATACGATGTCAAATTATTGTAGGATCAAGCGCCATCCGACGGACGACCGACAATTCAACATGGGTTTGTTGAACACGTACTTGAGAGGATCCACGCGGGATATGAGATGGGTTGTGTGACCATGTAGGTAATGATGTAACCTCATGGAAGCCCATGCTAAAAACTGACCGTCTTCTCGATCGAGTGTACTTGTGTTCCTTCTTCTTTGAACCTTTTCTTTGAGGTAATAGATAGCTCGTTCTTGGCCTCTATCGTCGTCTTTCTGTCCCGCATCTGACCCATGGCATTGTCACTTACTGAGACGAGATACATGAGCAGGGGAACATCATCCACAGGTGGTACCAAGATAGGAGCTTTGACTATTTGTTTCTTGATTGTAAGGAAGGCATTCTAGCACTCATCATTCCATTTCATGGAGGAGTTCTTCCTTAATAACTTGAAGATTGGCTCCGCGAGTTCTTTGTGAGTTGGGAGATAAACTTCGATGATGAAGTTGATCCTTCCAAAAATCCGTATTTCCTTCTCTTATGCGAGGAATGGGCATTTCTATGATGGCTTGGATTTTGGTAGGATCCATTTCAATCCTTTGTGGTGACTAGAAATCCTAGCAACTTGCGACGACTTGGCGCCAAAGCGCGCCTTAGCTGGATTCAACTTCAAGTTGTACTTACGCGACTGTTGAACAACTTTACGAGATGGTCTAGATGGTCATCCTCCTTAGGGACTTGACAATGATGTCATCCGTAGATCTCGATCTCTTTATGCATTAAGTCGTGAAAAAGAGCCATCATAGCTCGTTGATAGGTAGCTCACGGCATTGATGAGGCCGAATGACAACCGTCTATAGCAAAAGTTCCCCGAGGAGTGATGAAAGCGGTCTTCTCACGATCTTCCTCGGCAACCATGATCGATGGTACCCATGCAAGCAATCGAAAAGGATTACATGTCGTCTTGCTTGCGATATTATCGATGAGAATGTGGATAAATGGCATGGGAAAGCTATCTTTTAAGCAAGCTTTATTCAAGTCCGATAATCCACATAACTTCGCACCTTCCCTCGGGTTTAGGTGCGGGTACACGATGTTGGATATCCACTCGGGATATGTAGACACCATGATGATGCCGACTGAAATTGTTTCACAATTTCTTCTTTCACTTTTAAACTCCACTCGGGTTTGATCGCTTTGAGTTTTTGCTTGGTGACTTAAATCCCTCTTTAATGGGAAGGCGATGAAGGACAATGTCGATGGATAAACCCACCATGTCTTCATGAGACCATGCAAACACATCCACGGGAATTGGGTTAATAAGCGTAACCATGTCATTCCGTTGGTTTGGGGTAAGGTCAGAACAATCTGGATTAACTTAGGGCTTTCTAAGGTTAGAGATTGAAAGAAGTGGTTTGATCGAGGTTAGGTTTGGGTTTGTCTTTGACCCATTCTTGAATTTACGGAGGCACCTCAATGTCGTCCACGGATATCCATCAAAAATTTGAATTCATCTCTACATCAAAAGTCTGATCCTTGTGTAGGAGAGGCATGACGTATCCATAATCTGAGCACATCTAAATTTAGAGTCTTGAAACAAAATATGCTTTCACTTAGTATATATGAAATCGTTGATCATACACTGATGTTAGCATATCTTGGCAAAATAAACTACTAATCTTATCTGAGAAAAATAAGCGAGTTATTGTATCTGACGAGGCGAAAAAAGAATTTTTGCCGCTTTACCCTCGTCGACCAAAAGCGAGAATGTTGTCCCAATTGGTAAGGTAAAAATCCGGGTGGACCCATGATGATGGAGGATTGTCATCATCCTCTACATCCCGAATGATGGCCATTACGTCGAGGCGATCATCGTGCAGGGTGTATCTGTTGGTATGTTCATTATGGACGATGATCGCGTATGCAGACATTATTCGGACAACGTTTTCCTTGATTCTCGCTCCTCTTCTTGATTGCGGGATGCGGAATAACGATTTTCTTTTCCTCCACCGGTTTCGACTTAGGAAATAACATGGCCATGACATTGGCTGGCACCTTTACTGGAGGTTGTGCGGACTCAGAGTTTGAAGGCGAAGCCGAACGCCACATGGTTGAAGCTGAAGGAATCTGTTGATGCTTATGAGGATTCCTGTGACTAGAGCTGGCAGAATAGCCTAGTCCAGCTGTTCCAACTTGCTTGGTTAATCGAATGGGGTCTTTGATACCACAGCCATCTTTACTGACCCTTGTCTGGCTTATGACCCAACGACATCATTTCTTGAGTGGTGACATCACCTCGGCGAAAAATGTGGGGTTGAGGCGATGGTGCTCAATAGCGTGGTATTGGGTGTTGCTTATTTCAAAACATGAAAATTGGTTTGTTCTCGTCTGCATTGGCATTGATGAGCGGAATGTCCCGTCTTTGAGGAATCTCTGGTTCGGCGTTGGCCGTGACCGAGGCTATTGTTGATAATGTACTTGAATTGTTGGTGAAGGGTGGAGGGGCCCCTTTGCCATGTGGATCCATGGTCGTCCCAAGAGCGGGTTGTATCCGAATCTATCTTGAGCACATGGAAGGATCTGCGAGAATGTATGAGGCCAATTTTGATTGGCGGCTCAATTACTCAATAGAGTTCTGGCGGGCTCCATCAAAAGCTTTGATGATAGTATGGCTACTCGAATTCGGTTGAGATTGATATTCATCTTCACCAAAGTGGCATATGGGCGAGATATTGAGAGAGGAACCTCCATTTATTAATACTCCGGCCACCCATATATCCAGAGGATAAAGGCCATGATGTACAACGGTTTGCAATGACCGGTCCCTTCCGGATGGTATGTCATCATCGATGAAGGATATCACATTGTTGTTGAAAATGTGATCAACCATGTGTTGAAAACTTTAAGTATCCCATGATGTGGGAGATGAGGCTTCTTCTAGAACCTTTAACAAGACCTTAGGTGATTCTCGGGAGGTTAGGACCAAGTCCAAAATTGATATTTGTGGTGGAGCTTCCTTGAAGCTTAAAACCACCGAGGCTTTGTTATGACCCACGGTAGGAGGAGAATTTTTTCAATCTTCTCCATGGTATTTTTCCCTTTGATTTGGTGGTGGGGTTCATCACCCGATGGGGAATATCTGATGGATTTTCCTTGACAACTGCGGCGGTGGTATGTGAGGTGGATCCTTCACCTTCTCCATAATTCCACGGAACCTTGCTTGAAGCTAACAATAGGATATTGTGCTCTGCGTGGCAAGTTGATTGGCTCGGGGCGACCACTTTCAAAGTTGTTTCCTCCTTTGAAATTTGAATTATCGGTGTTGTGAGCAAAGTATTAATCCTTGACTTGATGGATATAAGCGCTACCACACTTTTCCACTTAGTAGGGCACTGCATTCTCACTTGCACGTAACACGGTGTCGTTATCACCATGCCCGGTGATACACCACCGTCGATTAGATTTTGAATAAGGTGGCGGAGTGCCCGACATTCTTACGTGATGTGTGCCATGAGAGGCGGGGTGGTATTGACATACTCCATCGAGTTGTACCGTCCCGACGGGGTTGATTGGAGGTAGAAGAGGCGATCCTTCCTTCATTGATTAACATGTGAAGGATTTCTTCCATGGGTTGGCCCAAATAGGTGAATTCCGTTTGTTGGCGAAATCCAGCGGGCTTTGGCATTTGCTCTCTTAGTCACTTTGTCTTCCGGCATTTCATTTTACGAAAGTGACGAGGAATATTCATGACGATTGGTAGGAGGCGGCATGCTCTGGTGATTAATTCTTCGAGTCACTTGATCTTTGATAAGTCACCGATTCATGATTGCTCAATTTGTTTGCAGAGAGCTTTGATCTTTCGTTCCATTGTGAATTGGAACTTGGCATAATCCCATCTGTCATCACCGTCTTTGATGGTCTGGGAGGAATCACAACTGAAGTTGGAACTCATCCCTTTGCTCGATTAATCATGTTGACCTCTTCTTCTTTGTGTTGAGGAAGAGGTTGTCTTGTACATGAAATTTGATCGGGTTTGGTGACTCGATCTCTCCATTATCTATTAGGTCCACGGATCTTGTGTTTGAAGGCCCAACAATCCACGATATCATGTCCAAGTGCCCCGGCATGATAAGCACATTTCTAGCGACATTGAAACCCGTCCATTAGAAATTTGGTGGTGGAAGAAGATCGTAATTTTCTTACGTGTTGTCGGAAGATTAAGAATGTTCTCGAGGGTATCCCCTAAGGGTGTAAACACTTTCGATGGCGTTTGACTTCTCCACCTTTTGAGTCTTTGGAGGTTTCTGTTTGTCTTTGGAAAGGGAGTGTAGTTTCTCCTTTGAATGGGCATACTTTGATTGCCTTTTTGTCCATGTAGTATCGAGAAACATCTTCCTCTTTCTTTTTATGGACCCTCAGAAGTTGTTCCCATAATTTCCAGATTGGATGTGATCGATGATGACTTTGAGTGCGGCTAGGTCTTGAATCTTTCGACTTCAATCCTATTTCACCCGTCTCCCCATGTTTAACCATTTGAGGAAAATGGTTTGCCGATGCTGCTAAAACTCTCTCATAGAAGGGCTTCTTGTATGTACATGAATGTTATGACCATTTACGATTACGACATGGCGGGGACTAACTTGGCTTGCGACCAGTCTCCACCTTTGAGCATACTCTCTGAAAGACTCGTTAGGCTATTTCTTGATCTTGGTAATTTGATCTGGATCGAGGAGCCATTTGAGTTTGAAAAGCTGTATTGAGTGAGGAAGGCATGTGCTAGCTCTTCCCATTTGTGGATTTTGGAGTTGTCTAATCTTGTGTACCACGAGCGGGCTTCTCGGTTAGACTCTTTTGGAACAATTGCATTACGAGTTTTTCATCCTCTGCATAGGATCCCGTTCTCCATAAAGACTTTTAAATGTGTATAAGGATCCCTAACTTGGTCGTATTTTTCAAAGTCGGGGAGTTTTAAATTTTTACGGATAGTGAACACCGGGAAAAATACATAGATCGACATATGAAAACACTCCGTGTGTGTTCCAATTCCTTTGATAGCACGAAGGGTCTCTTCCATTTGGAGGACTTTCTTTTGATGTCACCATTATGCGGATCTCTAGTGGAATGGGCGACATCATGAGTTTTGTTGGTTATATCAAATATGGCTCTGGTATGGTAATGGCCAAAATTCCTCCTTGTGTGGAGGCTCTCGGTATGTCTGGTATTTTTACGACCACATGTGGTGGTGTAATTCTTTTAATAGAACGACCAAATCTGTAATCATTTTTGCTTAACTTGGTCGAATTCTTTGCGAGAAACTAGATTAAGTTCGATGCTGGTGGGATGACGACATGATTATTTGTGAGCACTGTTGCCTTTTGGACTTTAATGGGTAGTAGGTCCGATTGATTCCCTGCAAAAGACTGGCATAGTTTAGTCTTTAGGGAAGGTGTATAATAACATGCTATGTGATGTGTCCATTTTAGGAATTTTATCCTGCAAAAATTGGGGTCAGCTGTTTGTAGCATGTATGTGGACACATTGCTTCATATTTCTCATTACATGGAGATAGATATGGAATGAAATTACAAGTAATTGTGTTTACAAGTAATTAACATGAGGAGCATGAAGAGACTTTCCTTCGTTTGGGTTTATCGGGTGACCTATCTTAGGTTACTCTCGACTTTTTGGCATGAAGGTTCCCAAATCATCGCAATCTACTAGGCGGGAAGTTAATCCGGTCTTTCAAGCTGGGCGAATTTGGGTGGTGCCTTTCACGAGCCTCGGAGAATTAGTCTTCTCACGAGTCCGATAATCAAACAAGCGGGATAGCCTCTGGTGGAGGGACCACACAACATACATTCACATACATCGCGTCTCACCGTATGAAATGATGACATGTGCGAAGCACTAATATCATAAGCGGTTTATAGTCTGAAGCACTAACATCCATGCGAGATATGATCACGAAGCACTAAGCTCAAACAAGACATGCATTATTACACATTCATCGATGTAAATGCAACATCCACACACAAGCATATATATGATTTTGAAAAAGATTGTAGTAGCGGCTTAAGTCCTCTTCTTTGGAGTCCCAATGAGTCGCCACACATCGGCGTCGGGATTTTTGGGTGTCCCTTTTCAGTTACTTGTTCTTTGGTGTTCTCATTTTAGGTGAGATTTGTTTGAAAAAACAAGTGAAAAGGTCCGACATGTATAATGTCGACGATGGGAATATTATAAGAGTCGCCATTGGTTTTTAAATGGTTGTACCAACACAACCAGAAAAGGTTTGCACATTGACCCGATGATGTGACACGATATATTGGTTGAATGAAAGCAGAGATTCGTTTAGGGTCAGGGGACTTGGTTATCTTGGGGGAAGGTGTTAGGCACCCCAGAACATCAAATGTTACCACGGTGACCAGCCTCTTTTTCAAGAAACTATTATCGAGTGTGTGTGTGTGTGTGTGTGTGGTCGATGTCTTTGTTATATGAAAGTTGTGCGAGGCCTCGTTCGAACCTATATACACAGGTTGAATTTATGTAAAAATTGAGTTTTTAGCAAGATATGGCAATGATGTTTTATAAAGAGGTTTTCAAACCACGATGCTCAATAGGAATTGAGACCTTTTACACTTCCATTTTATTAAGTGGTAATTTGAATTGATTTTATTTGACGGATCTGAGAGGCATCCGTATGAAAAAATAATATATCCAAAATAATCTTGACTTCCTCGTGGGTATGGAAACCATCGAGGAAATCTGAGACATCATGAGAATAATTTACAAGTTACTTACAATTGAAAATGTCCATCACGAGAACAGAATCTAGATCGATGGGATGAATCATGATCACATGATTCTAAAGCGCCTGAGAATATTGCAATTTGTATAAAAGCAATAAGCGGTATATATATAAAAGCGGTAAATATATATATATATATATACGTGACATGATCACCAACCACGAAGCACCTCCATGGGGATCGAAATGTAAATAAAGTTTATTAAAAAGCTATAAATACATCAAATGCGCCACAGAAGTAAACTCCAGCGGGACGAAATGTAAAGAAAGTTGTAAAAGCGATCAAGCCACGAAGGGAACTCGAGTGGGACAGGACAAAATATATATATATATATATATATATATATATATATATAATATATAAATAAAGCATATGGGATGTAAAATCCGGGCTCATCGAACATAGTTAGACCACGATTCATATATATAAGTATATATATATATATATATATAAGTAATATAAACGCACCGAATATCAAATCTAGGCTCATCGAACAAAGTCCACAGTCATACGGTTGATATATATAAGTATATATATATATATAAGCGAATAAAGCGCACTGCGGCTCATCAACAAAGTCAGGCTCATCGAACAAAGTCAAATATAGACGTATAATATATATATATATATATATATATATATATATATAATATATATATATATATATATATATATATTAAAGCGATAGCTCTCGAATGAAAATCTAGGCTCAATCGAGGCATAACTTTCGATAATGTTAGTCAATATATATATATATATATATATATATATATATATATATATATATATATATATATATATATATGATGGAATGAATGAAACCACGGACCAAAGTCAAGGGCAAAAAGCAAACAACCGACTCTCAGCGTGTAGAAGGGTGTGTGCAAAGATGAAGAGAAAGACTCTAAAGTGTGTGAGAAAGGCTTACAATGGTGATAAAAAAGCTTCTATATCTTTAGAGTGGGTAAACCTTTGGGCTTTTGTGGGTACAAAAGAGGCTATATATGAGCTCACGGTGTTTGAAAGTGGGAAAATACAACATATATAAGCAAGTGCGAGCAAATTATCTGGGGTTTCCCGTCTTTTTTCTCTTAAAAATCAGCACCCCAAGCCCTCTATTTATAGGCAATATGTGCTGCAGTGTACTAGGTGAGCATGAGTGTACGGGTCGGGTCGGTTGGTCGGCCGGTTTTGTCCGGGTCGGGTCGTCTCGAAATCGTGCATTCGAACCTTTGTAATGTCCATTCGGATTTTGAGAAGTGCAATCCGGGCATCCGTTTTGAGGTATTCAAGACCTATTTGGACCGCCGTTGTCGAGAGTTATGCGATGGCATGGGATTAGAGTTTGTCTGAAGTCTTTGAAGATGGGGCGATGCCCTCCGGTCTTGAAGCTTCAACTTTCATCCGTTACCCCTTGATAGTCACTCGGGATTGGTTAGCCTTGTGGGACATTGTTGCGTAGAGGCGAGACGTGGCATCGTGTTGGGCGAGATGGCGATGTTGCCCTCATCGGTGTTATTCTTCTTGGGATTGGGCGATAAGCGACGTTGCTCGAGACTTGGCGAGATTGAATTTCTTGCATTTGTTGAAGGTCCTCATTGTCATCTTTGAGGTGTGCTGTCTTCCGATGTTATTCTTAGGGTTAGTACAGTGTATCTCATTGTGAGTCTTAGATTGAAGGCGATGGCATTTGAAACAAGCATTTACGGGGTTATCTCGAAACTACATTCCTTGGGGTTATCACCAAGGTTGGTGGCTATTCCATGGTTGGGGCCGAGGCCCGGATACCTCGGGGTTATCTCAGAGATTAATCGGTCTTCTCGGGTGTGTGTTTCATTATTGTCTCTGGGTCTCGGGGTTAGATCAGAGGTTGAAACGTTACTCTCCCAGTTGCGATCCGGGGTTGATCTTTGCACTTTTGGTAGTATCAGGTATGGATTTGGATTGTCTTCGTGGTTCTCTTAAAGAAGAATTCTCTCTAGTAAAAGTAAGAATTTTCAGTGTCTCACTCATCGGGGTAGTACTAAGATGTATCAAGACCTTCGGTTAGTGGCCGAACATGAAAAGGGATTCCAACAACGAGAAAAGGATATGGCGCTATTTGGGTAATAGTTGGATCGATTCAGTGGAAATCGACTCACTTTCTACCAATAGGAAAAGGATTAGGTATAACCTCGATTGAGCAACTAGCTAAACTTTATGTCAAGAAAATTATTTCTAAACATGAAGTACCTGTTTCGATTGTGTCCGATCGATCGTGATCCACGATTCACGTCAAACTTTTGGAGGAGTTTGCAAGAGCAAATGGGAATGCATTTGAGATTGAGTACGGCGTATCATCCACAAACGGATGGACAAAGTGAACGGACAATTCAAATGCTAGAAGATATGTTAAGATCTTGCGTTATAGATTTCAAGGGAAGTTGGGACGAACATCTACCTTTGATAGAATTCACTTACAACAATAGTTTTTACGCTAGTATAGGCATGCCGCCTTACGAAGCGTTGTATGGGAGGAAATGCAGAACACCACTTTGCTAGGATGAAGTAGGTGAACGTCGAATGTTAGGACTAGAGATGATACAACAAACGGCAGATATGGTTAAGCTGATAAGAACCCGATTGGTAGCGGCTCAAGATAGACAAAAGAAGTATGCATATCCTCATCAAGAGAAGAGGGAACTTGAAGTAGGATCATATGTCTTTCTAAAAGTGTTTCCTTAGAAAGGGAAGATACATTTTGGGAAAAAGGGGAAGTTAAGTCCAAGGTTTGTAGGACCTTTTGAAATTTTAAGAAGGGTAGGAGAAGTAGCTTATGAAATAGCCTTACCTCCGGAAATGGAAAGAATACACAATGTGTTTCACGTGTCAGTGTTGCGTCCTTATAAACCAGACTACAAGCACGTAATAGAATATGAATCTATTCAAGTAGAAAAAGACTTAACGTATGAAGAACTTCTGATTCAGATTATTGATAGGAAGGAACAAGTCTTGAGAAATAAAATAATACCTTCAATAAAGGTAATTTGGAGTAATCACGATGCTGAAGAAGCAACGTGGGAGCTCGAAAGTAAAATGAAGGAAAAGTTTCCTCATTTGTTTATGTAATTATAGCGAGCTTATGGGGACAGAATCCTTATAAGGAGGGAAGAATGTAACGCCCGAGAATTTCGGATCTTGAATGAATTAAATTTTTATTATATTATGCAGGATAAATGAATATAATTGATTAATTATGTGTGTAAGATATTTGAAGGTCGTTCTATTACCTAGAATGTGTGGATGTGGTTAGTATTCTGGCTATGTGCTAGGATTAATTGTTTTGAATTATCAAGACGAAAATAAATGTTTTCTGAGAATTTTTTCGTAAAAACACTATTCATCTAATTTCGTTCGGAGCTTAGGTTTGAAATTTTGAGAAACGCGTAATGATAGAATATGAAGATATAATAAAATATCCGATAATATTTCGGTTAGGGCAAATGAAGTTTTCGCCTGCAGACTTAAAACCTAAGGGTTAGTGAAAGAGATTTCTGAAAGGGAAAGGAAAGGCGTATAATCATTTCGGTTATTATATGTATGAGATACGAGTATTATACTAGTTCAAATATGAATATGGTATGAAGAATAGTACGACGAATAATACAAATATTGTATGAGTACTAGATGAAGAGAATACGGGAGTTATACGCATAGAATACGATTAGTTCTAATGGATTATGAGTTAAGGATTTTATATTATCCAATGGTACTTGGATTAATAGAAAGCCAATGAATTATGGAATCAAGCCCAAGTTAAGGCCTAATGTTAAGTTATGTCAAGCCCAATCCAAGAAGTCAAACCGCGGATCGAACTGGCAGGTCACGGGATGGGTAAAAACCCATGGGGCAACCCATGGAATGATCCATGAAGGGTGGGTCGGCCACTTGGCCACCAAGTAAAGTGATTACTTGGTGGCTAAGTTGTTGAGGAGGTGGAATAGTAAGGAGGTGGCCTTTTTGACCATTTTTCCCTCCATTTGAAATCCTATAAATTAGAAGCTTGGCTAGTGTATTTTGTGTTTTTAAAATCTTTTCCAACCAATATTGAGAGAGAGAAAGAGCTAGAAACACATAATCAAGCTACTTCCAAGAAAAACATAAGACGTTTACCAAAAACGCGAATAACGACAAATGTAATAGTTCGTAAACCTTAATCTTCATCTTTTTCGATTTCTTTCTCGTAGAGAATTGTAAATTGGTGGAGCATGTTTAGTGAGGAGGAATAAGGATGAATATTGATAATGAAAACATTGATAAGTCATGATCGAATAAAAATCATAAGTGTTTACGTAAGTTAAAACCGTAGAAAGTGATGAACGTTAACTTAGTGGTGATTGGACGATTTGAAAACCATCATGGTTAGGGTATGTGCATATAGTGTGGTTAGGGTGTAGATGATGAATCAATGGAGTGTTCTATTTGATTTAGCTTATAGAACACGAGTAACGAAGTTATGGCAAATTTTGCGAAAATAGACGTTAAACGTCGAAATCCTAGAAATCTCGGATTAAGGGTCAAAAGTTGTTTTGTGACTTGGAAACTTCGGTTTTCAATGTCAACACGTGAGAAAAGGTAATTTAGAGTCGTGGACGCAAGAATCGTCGAATTCTGACTTATAACAAAGAAAACGAGTATTGAACGCTCAAAAATGATAAACGAACGCTCAAAATGAACCAAAAGGTGAATTCCAAGTTAATGGATTCAAAAATGAAAAATTCTTATATAAACACCTAGAGTGTGTAATTTATGAGTTGTGGGCTTTTGAATGAGCCAATTCGGATGTAAAACGAATAAGTTATGAAGCCAGGAATTTCGTTGGAAAAACCAACTGTCAAGACTAATCGATGCGCGTGGGTGCCAATACTAAACCCAAAGATAAAAAGTCAGCGCTTGTTGTCGAATCCGGCCTTGTCCCCTGTTAATTGACGCCGTAACGCCGAAGTTATACTAGAGTTTGGCGCCGCAACGCCGACAGTGTAGAATAGTTGACCAAGTTAGGTTTTTATTCCATTTGAATGTAGACCGAAGGTATGACATGAATGTACATAATAAGGCTGACTTTAAATCACTTATAAAGTGACAACGTTAGATGATTAGATATGGTTTAATAGGAATTAAACGAAGAATGCAAGAGTGTAATAAGTAAACGGCGAATGATGTTCAACGTTGGTACTTCACCAATGACGATCGAATGTAGGTTAATAACGTATGAACGTTAACGAGCCATAACAAAGCATAGTAAGTCAAATTAACATGATTAAATGTAATAAAATTCAAGTAAGACATAGAGGAGAAAGAAGTTGGTTAGAACAATAAAGTTAGTTGTTTGTAAACTAATTATAGTGTGCTATGTGAATATATCATGTAGATCTTGTAAAGATTGAGAATTGATTAAATATTATATTCGAAGACGCTTGAAGGCAAGTTTCCTTAACGCTTATCTAACCTCCGTGTTAGTCAGGTTTTCTGTGATTCATGTTTTGAAATGCATGAATGGTTTTAAAGAAAGAGTCGATGCCTGTTTTAACTCGGCTAGACTAGTCTTGAAGAATTGATTGATTTGCTTACAAGTCTTTTGATATAGAACTGTTAACGTTATCCTATACCAAGTATTTGGTACGGATGTAAAGGTAAGTTTGTCTATGAACAAACAAAAGTATTTTCATCGATTATTCGATGGGCACGCAAGGTTTCCAAAACTTAAATGTAAATACGTTTAAGGGAAGAGTGTTGATCAACATATAGTACAATAGGCTGATCACCTAGAAGTGCTCATAAGTAATATCGGATGGATGGCCTTAGTGCCGGATGTCCTTTTCAAGTATAAAAAATAAAAGAGTATGTTCTTTGTCTTTTGACCGGTTCAAAATTCCTAAGCTATTATATATACTTTGGAATCGTTGTTATGAAATGAGAAGTACTAGTCAATGCTTCATAGTGATTCATAGCTATTTGTTCAGTTATGGAAGATAATCATATAATTATCGATGTGATATTCATATGATCTTTTGATAGACTTGTTGAGCTATTTATGCTCACTTCTTGCTTGAATTATATGATTATAGCTAAAGCCGAACGAACTGAGAGTTCTAAGAGAGATAAAGGCAAGGCTAAGATGGATAGTAATTATCCTGTAATAGACTAGAGTATTTGTATGTAATATACTCATGAATAACAAAGAATGTATTCGGTTTATGAACCTGGAAAAGGATTTATTACTATTGTAATAAGAATATTATAAGTACACTCATTTTGTTGTTATCTCAAAGGAATAGTTGTATGAATTGTAGTATCGTGTAGACCCATCTGTTGGTTTGGGAGATACCTGGATTTGGGGGCGTCACAAAAATTACTATTCACAGAGTACTATTCACTCGGGTACTATTTACCCGGAGTACTATTCATGACAAAAAATTGATTTCTTTTCGGTCCAAATCATTTTTGATACAATATTATTCTTTAATTTTACTCCTCAAAGCAGTATCATGTTGACAATTTGGACATTATTTAATTTTGGATAAATTAAATTACAAATCTTTAAAATTTATCCTTTCTTTTCATTTAATTGAATTCTTATATCATTGTCATCATCCACATGTTTATATTATGATGAATGTCATCTTTTGAAGTAGTGCATAGATGTATTATTGATTGGTATGATTATGACCATGGATCATTCAGTATAATCATGACCCGTAATTTTACAAATGATGTGGTAAAAGTCTTCATTGACCCGTAGTGCATTGATGGACAGTTGCTGGTATGATCATGACCATTGGTGATTACACGAATATCCTTGGCCCGTAGTGCATGGATAATTCAGTGATGTGGATTATTTATTGAGCTGAGTCTCGGCAATAAAGTTAATGATAAACTTTTTAAATCATAGAAGATAGTAGATATCATGCTCTACTTGACTCTTCTAATGGATTACTTTTGCCGCTGCAGTTAAACTTGTTATTTATTATCAGTTTAACACTGTTGAAGGCTAACAATAATTTATTCTGCATTATCTTAGTCATAATATTTTTTACTGGGCTAGTTGAGCTCACCCTTTTGTTTTCATTGTTCTCTTCAGGAAATGAGAACATAGCTGGGACTAGTCGGGGAACGGAGTGATGGTCCAAGATGGTGGCTATAGTAGTCCTCACTATTTTATAAAATATTGTGATAATAATTGTAATGAGGACTCCTTTTTGAGTTTGAATACTATCTATTAGACAATATTCATGTAAAAACTCTCAGCTACGCTTTGTCGTATTGTATAAATGAAGTTTGTATTTATATTATGTACCATGTATTTTGTAACGACCCCACAATTCATACAATTTAATTATCGACTTCGGTCGTTAATAATACATTCAACCTCTAATTTTACATCATTAAACGATAATACAACCATTGAAATTTGCGGAATAATTAAATTTTCTATTACAAACTATCCTCGTTCCCAAAACCTTCAACCTTTACGTCTAAATATCTCAGAATCATTTTAATACTACAATAGTTTACATTTGCAAAACAATATTACAATTCAACATTAATACATTATTCGAAACATTAGACATGGTTTACAAGAATAACAACTTAGCTAGGATATTAAATCTTCATATATCACTTTTGATCCATAACAATCAAGTAGCACATAGCGTTACCTTCAATTCTTGAATCTGCAAAAATGGTTATTTGCAAGAATGAGCTCGACAGCTCAGCAAAATCTAACAGTTTTCATGCATCACGTAGCACATAATAACATGCTCAACATACAAGAATAATCATAAACAAACAAAGCATACATATTGTAGTTCACATAACAACTATAAAGATTGAGTTCCTTACTCAATCAACATTCATAGTTATCATAGTCATAGATTGACTTTCACATTTTATACTTTTGATATATACAATACATCATACACTAAAATTTTAAAGCAGTTCATCATCAAGTTCACATAGCAAAAAGGAACTAAAAGACTTGCCTTTTACTGCGGCGCTTTTACCAACACGCTAATACTTCGCGTCCTTACCTGACCTACATTGTATGTGAGATTGATAATAAATAAAATCAATACTCAATCTCATGGTCAAATTTATTCTAAGACCTTACTTTATCTTATTATCCTTTATAATGTCTTTATAGACATCTAACTATTTTATATGCAACTCGGTTTTATTTTTCATTTTCATCACCACACATGCTAGACTATCACACTTGTAGTTTAATGTAATAAGTATATCACACCATTTTATTATACCACTTTGGTTTCAAAATGCATATTCAACACATTGTTTACATGTTTAATTTTCCTTCATAAATCAAAAATTACCCTTTTTGATTTCTTTCCATTATTATTCTTGTATTATCATCTTTTCATACTTAGATATCCAATATTAGCCATTATTTAGACACTTTGTATACCAAAGTTTAGAAAACACTATTACTCTTAGGCATTTTATCGAACACGTTATGTGAACACATTAACTTATCTCAACTCTTGATCTTAAATGGTTAATTATGCATAGAATATGATAACACGTATCTATACTCATTACATATGTCAAAAACATATTTTTAATCATCAAAATATATCATCAACCAAAATCTTAATTCAAACAGAATTATAAAACTCATCTTCACAATTTCTTTAACAAAACGTTGTTTTCGTTTTTAACGTAACTCGTTTGTTACATGTCCATTTTTGTTCCTTCTTATATAGAATTAACCCTTACTCAGTGTACTACAACTTCATCTAGGCCTTAAAGCCAGACCCTTATCCATCTAAACCAGATTCTGTAATTCATCAACTAGTCTAGAAAATTTCATTTTCTGGACATTCTTACTAAACAATTTATTTCGGACATGATCCAGTCCATAAAATGGCTCAAACTAGAGAGTCTAGCTAGTAAACTTCCATATCTATAACTTTGCAGTTTTAAGTTTCTTCAGATTCAAAACACACGAATTTATATGAATTTTTCAAAGTCAAAAACCGTAACAGTTTTGATTTTCTGGACAAATTATTTTCCCATCGGACCAGCCTTACTAAAACAGACATTGCAAGAAATCTACAAAGATTTTTCATGTGATTCCACTTTCAGAATATAGCTTACTTCCATATCTTCGATTTGATATAAGGCTCATTTTCTAACTCATTATACCCAAAGAGGTATGAATTTCACAAGATATGTCCACAATTACTAAAAACCTACGAATTTTGTTTCTTCAAATTTTCTTTCCATTTCATTTTCTTTCTTGAATCCTCTTGTTTGATTCTTGATAATCCAAGATTAAACCAATACAAACAGATTAAGCATGATCTACTACCCTAGAACATAAATCTACCCAAAAAAAATCTAGGATTAAATAAGAGTTTAGAAGTTACCTTCTTCTAGCTTTTTTTTTTCTTCTTCTTCTTTTTCTTCTAGCTCATCTCAATTCCTCTATTTCTCTCCATCTCTCTGAATTTCTCAATACAAATTCTACATAACAATTATCTACATTATGAAGAACATAAAAATATAATTAAAGCAAGGAATTTAGATTATAACTTTATTAGTATGGATTTAAGAGAGAGATGGAGATGATGATGATGATGATGATGATGATGGGGCTTGTTTTCTCTTCTCAAAGCTTTCCATTCTTCTTCTTTTTCTTCCTCTTATTCTTCTCCTACAACTCTCTCTAACTCTCTTCTTCTTTCTTTGGTTTGTTTTCTAAAACTAACATACTAACTTGTAGTATATACATATAATATACAATACTTGTAATATATAATATATGTAACTCATAGTAATTATTAGATATACTGATTACAAGTTAATACATAGGTTACACCAATTTGAACTTGAAAAGCCTAAGACCATGTTTGGCAAATACTCATTATTTTAATTAATCAATAACTTAACATCAATCAATCTCATCAAATTGTCACATAATTATATTTACTTGTTAATTATAATTTTGTTTAACAATCATCACATAACTCATCTAATTTAATTATCTCAATTAAATTAGAACTATAACATAAAATTATTATATTAATTAAATTAAATACTAAATATTCATTTAATTAATCTGCTACACTTAATTACATTACTCTATAATCAAAACAAAATTTATTTATTTAACTCAATAAATAATTCAATTAAATATTTATATATATTAAAATTAATATATAACATTCTCTTCACATCAATTCACATATTCTACAATATATGACATACACATACTCACACCCAACATATCTCATAAATAATATTTTTATTTATAAAATTCTAATTTATAATTTCTAAAAATCTAGGATGTCACATATTTGGCGACTCAGAATAGGTGATGTATACCTATTTTGGGGGCGTCACAGTGATATCCAGGCATGACTAAATATATATATATATATATATATATATATATAAGTATTTATATATATATAAGCAATAAATGCTCCAGATATAAATTTAGGCTCAACCAAATAGAGTTTGATGAAATATATATATATATATATATATATATATATATATATAAGCGATAGCGCTCCAATAATATTATATTCAGGCTCAATCGAAACATAGTTCGATAATATATATACAAGCATATATATATATAAGCAACAAAATCCACGGATTAACGGTCCAGGCATACACACACAACACGATTCTCAACGTGAATAAGTATGTGTGGATGAAAGTGGGGAAAGGCTGAAAAAAATCTGAGATGTCTTACAATGGGCTGCCAAGAAGACTTCAAATAGCTTTAAATGAATGAATACTCAGTTTCCACCGGTAAAATATAGCAAAACACAAGCTCACATGTTTTTGGAAAAAGAAAGCACTCAGTTTAAAGTGTGTACAAAGCAAAATAGACAGGGCTTCCTCGCCTTTTCTCTTCTTAAAATAGCCACCCCAAGTCCTCTATTTATAGAGGGGGGCCATGAGTCTACTACGGCAATTAAGAAGTATATGTCACGACTACCGAAGTGCCCCGGGCTTTGTGGACCCTCCGTCTCGAAGTACGTGTACGCATGTAACGCGTTGTCCGCTCGAACCTTCCTAACTTTCAATCCGGGCATCCAATTGAGGAGTATAATACCTTTTCGGAATGCTGTTGTGGAGAGCTACACAATGACATGGGATAAGAAGTTTTACGAAGCCGAGAAGATTGGTCCATGACAAAATATTCAAGTCTTCAAATTTTATCCGGTGTACTGTCTTATGTAGTAGTCACTCAGGATTTAAGCTATGGTTCTTGTGGGACACTTCTGTGTAGAATGTAGTATGAAATGATGTTGAGACTGTAATAACCCGGGATTTCGAATAATCCAAATTTACTAATAAATTTTTTATTAATTAATATTAATATTGATTATCAATTTTGTGATGAGTATCTGTGATACGAGTCGAGAGAAGTAGTCAATTTGTGTATTGACTGAGAAAATAAGAGTAGAGTTGTGCTTAACATATTTAGAAACCCTAACTCTAGTCGCGGATAGGGATTCGATAAAAAATATAATTAAAATAATTATATTAATGAGTATGTGTTTGTACGGTATAGAGTTATTGATCAATGATTGATCGGATAAGGTTTAAAATTAGTAAACCATAATATGGGATTAGAAACCCTAATCTCAGGATTAGAAACCCTAAAGTACCATTAGAAACCCTAATCGTATGCCGGGAAATCCTAATTTTAAAATCGGGAATCCTAAACCCTAATTAGGAAACCCTAATCCTAATTAGCAAGCCTAACGTGATTAGTAAATGTTAATTTAATTAGGAAACCCTAATTATACTTTAGAAATATTAAATTCTATTTAAAACCCTAATTTTATTTTAGAAATCTTAATTTTTCTTTTTAGAAACACTAATTAGAAAATTCTAGAATTAGATATTTTTAAAACCTAAGGATTAGAACCTTAGGGTTAAACCCTAAGGGTTTGGGCAATTGACAATCAAGCCATTAAAATTTCGAGATTAAAGACCAAAATGCCCTTTTTACATTTTTAATTATGTAACTTGTATAATTTGCTAAATCTTTAGTTGGTGACCAACCACATTGACTTTGTGGCTGCAAATCTCTAGCAATATCAGTCCATTACTTCAGATTTTAGCAACATATCATAATATATATAGATTTGAGAGAGAGAAAGTCCAAAAATATAAGTCATTTGCTCTCAAGCTCTCACCAACTCTCTCTCTCTCACCTATACCTTCGAAATTATTAAGTAGATCAGGCACATAAACATCCCCTAGATCACCTAATATCAGATTGGAGAGCATAGATCAAGATTTGAACTTGAAGGTATAAAAGACCTAACCTATTTTTGATCTTTCATGTTAAGGAAAAAATTATGTTTATGTGTTTAGATGTTTGCTAGAAGATGTTTTTAGATGATCTATGATGATCCATCATGGAACCATAGCATCAAAGTGCCTTAAAATGGTGTTTTTCAAAAATTGTTCTTGAGCTTGAAATGTGGTCTGACAAGCTAATGTCAGGAGCCACAGATTCTTCTCTGTTTATTATTTTTCTTGTTTTATGTTTTGGATCGGTAGTTTGGCATGAGGTCTTTGATCTGGAAGTGGGATCACAGCCATTTCATGTCCAGATTGTAAGATAATCATGGTCAAAGTGGGTTGACCGAGCTTGACCGAAGCTTTCTGGGTAACCCAAAAAGTGTAAATCAGCGTCTGACAAGTTTTTCAATCGCTTTGATCTGTCAGGATTTATGTGTTTTAATGATATGTTTGTAACCAATTTGTAGCTTGTAATATGAACTCTAGATTCATGTCTTTAGACTCTTCAAACAGTCAACAGGTGGGATGTAGTGGATGGGCAAACTTGGCCATTCGGTCACGACTGCAGTTTTTGGAAAACCCAGAAACTGTATAAACAATGATTCTGACAGGGTTTGAACGAGATTAATCTGGTGCATGTGTTAGATTTGGACTGAGATGAGGATATGTAGTTGTTCCTTTTCAGGTGTACTACAGGTATGGATCATAATAACACTTATGTGATGGCCAGAACTAGAAGAAAATTGAACCACAAAGTAGGCAATCGAAGCTGTCTGGGTTTTAGGGTAGCCCAGAAAGCCCAGAAGCTTCTGACAGCTACTTTGGGGCTTCGGATCTTGCATCTGTGATGTGATATGACTTAGATGATAATTTTTTATTGTAGTGTTACATAAACACTACATGATCAAAGTTCAAGTTGGCCCAGAACATGTATGAACTGAGAATTAATCGTTGTCAAATATGGCATGTTGGTAACCGGATTGTCAGTGTTCTTCAGGCTCAAGAACACTAACAGCGACGGTTATTGTCGCTATAGCTTATAGCGACGGTTTTAAATAAGTTTATTTTCTAAATTTTCGAAAAATACTTAAAAATAGAAAATAAATTCTAAAAATTACAAAAATGTTTTTAAAAATTATTTTAAATTCTGAAAAATAATTATTTGGGACATTTTTATTAATATTTATAATTATTTGAATATTAATGATATTTAATTTATTTAATTAGTGTGTTAAATAAATTAGAGAAAAATGATTTTAATATTATAAAAATAATTTTAAATAATAATAAAGTGTTTAAAAATATTTTAGTTATAAAATGTAACTTTTAATATTTTTAGAGAATTTTCATTAATAATTTAATATTAATGATATTAGATTTATTTAATTATTATATTAAATAAATGAGTTAAAATGATTTTAATATTATAAAAATCATTTTAAAAAGAATAAAGTGTTTAAAAATATTTTGAATTATAAAATATAATTTTAATATTTTTGGAAAATTCTCATTAATAATTTAATATTAATGATAATAGATTTATTTAATTATTATATTAAATAAATGAATTAAAAATCATTTTATTGATTTAAAATCATTTAAAAATGAGAAAATGATTTAAAAATATTTTGAGTTATGATTAATGACTTTTAATATTTTGATAATAATTTTATTAATATTTAAATATTAATAGTGATGATTTAAAAAGATTTTTAATTTTAAAAAATCATTTAAGTAGAATATTGGTGATTTAAAAATATTTTAAGTTATTAACAATAACTTTAATATTTTGACAAGTATGTCATTAATATTTTAATATTATTAACTATTAATGATGATGGAATTAATTAGCATTAAAATCATTTAAAAAATGATTCCAGTTTTTGAAAAATTATCATAAATTATAATAATTGTTTATAAATTATTAAAAGCTTCCGAAAAATATTATGAATGATATATGACTTGTCTAATATAATATTGAAGCTTAGAGACCAAGTTTAATTGACAATAAAGGTGTAAATTATCAGATAGGGTGACCAGTACACCGACAATAGACCGAAGTCCAACTAGACCGAACTAGTTAGACTTGATAAGTGTTTATATAGGTTATAAACACTAATGTGGCTGTGTGGTAATGTGCCTAGGAGAAAGATTCAATGTAAATTATAGTGATACGTGTTATAAATGATTGTGCTAATTGTGAGACCGATATTGTGATTATAGGTCTTTCAAACGCAGATAAGTATATTGTGTAGCAGTAATCCACGGAGAAGGCAAGTTTCCTAACTCAACCTTGAGTTATATTTGTTCAATTATTATGGTGGTTAATTATTGTTGATTAGACCACGTCCAAGAATTTATTGTTGATTATTCGCAGTTAGTGCATGTTTAATAATTCAAATTGAATTACTGATTCTGAGAATATACTTAGAGAATAATTGTTGTTGGATACTTACATCCGTAGAAGCTAGTATTGACAGTACAAATAATTCTTGTTTATTGTCGAATTGTGTTGAGATATGTTTGAGCTAATTATTCTAGCTAGATGAACAATTGTAAGAGCTTGATAGGTTCTAGAAGATAATTTAATTATTATTGACAGATCGATGCCAATTATTTTGGCTAGATTGAGAAGTGACTAAATATTAAAATCATAATATTTCGTTGTTAAATCAAATTCTGATTCAAAGACTGAGAAGAACAACCTTTTATATAAAGGGAACATATTTGGTAGTATATCGGCTTTTGCGCGCGTTTTGAGTATTATGCATAATATAGGGTACAAGGAGTTGGCCGCTCTAAGTATTTGTAGAGGGGTATAATTTAATCTTTATGGTTATCTGATACACATGGGTATATTAAAGTCCAATCTTTGATAGTTACTCGAGAAGAGAAGTTCAAGATCCAACGGATCGCTCAGCATAAATCTGGAAAACATTCCACTTTATTATTGCGTAAAATTGAATCTTGATTATTCATTAGAATATCGTAGAAACTTTGAAAGCGTTGTACTCTTTCATTTATTAGATTATTGTGTTGCATAGAATGCGAGAAGAATTATTAGTTATTAAAGATTTGTTCAGCCATTTCAAAGTTCCCCGAACTTTGGTGTTATTTTATCAAATTAGATAGTCTGTTATTCTTGATTCTTATACATTTATTGTATGTCTTAACTTGCGGGGCAAATTTGTTGCTCACCCTTGCTAAATAAAATATTTCCGCTAGGAACAAAAGAGGCCAGCGGGTCAAAGAAGAACAAAGGCAAAGGCAAAATACTAAATTAGTTGTGATGAACATTATTATTATTATGTTGTATTTGTAAACCCATGTTGGTATATCTAAAGGGTATGTTTGTAATGTTAAGGTTAGAGGACCTGAGACTAATGTATTAACAATCTCTGTTAATGACTTATGTATTACTATTTCTATATGAATGGGTAGTTAGATGTTATTATATTGTGAATCGTGAGCACCAAACTCAGGGGTCAAGTAACCCAGATTTGGGGGTGTCACAGAGACGGCGTGAATATGGGATCAAGGTCAAAAATAGCGATTTTGCCTCTCACCAGGGTTGTCTCTGGCTCTGGGCTGATTTAGCAGTCGTTGCTCAGGGTTATCTCTGAGATTTAGCTGATATGAGTACTGAATGTCCTCAGGGTTATCTCTGAGGTGTTCCTGACTACCCAGAGTTATCTCTGGGGTTTGAATTGAGCGCCTCGGGGTTGTCTCCGAGGTTAAAACTGACTTTTGGGGATTTAGAACTGACGTCTATGGGGTTATCTCTGAGGTTGGAACTGAATCTCCCGGGGTTGTCTCCGGGACCAGAATTGAGTATCTCGGGGTTGTCTCCGATATGGAAAACTGAGTATCCCGGGGTTGTCTCCGAGATTGAGTTGATTTGACTTCCAAGGTTATCTCTGGAAGACGATTTTGCCTCCTACAAGGTTAGTAATAGGAATGCAAAATTTCGAGTGTCTACAAAATAGATAGAAATAAATCCTCTTCTTATGGAGTTACAACATCTAAATGTAAATACATCAATCTCAGGTCATACTAACTTTAAATCTCAAATGCAAAAATATAAACAAAAATTAAGTCTTACACAACATTGACATAAGTCTGAAACATAAATACATCAAATAAACAAATATTAATTGTTTACTGCGATTGAAATATCCGTTTTAACTGTTTATTCAATGTAAAGTTGCAATATTAATGTTTGTGGACTAGATTTATCTAAATCTAACCATATCTAACTTTTAACTTGTTCAAAAGTTGTAAAACTGGAACCGTTGAGCTAGAATGGCTAAGATTTATTTAAATATAAGTTTCTTTCACGTTTTTGTAAATATTAAGCAACCATGCATCCCTAGATCTATATCTAGAGGAAATGGGAAGCTTGGCTA
This sequence comes from Panax quinquefolius, assembly GCA_020205615.1. Taxonomy (NCBI): domain Eukaryota; kingdom Viridiplantae; phylum Streptophyta; class Magnoliopsida; order Apiales; family Araliaceae; genus Panax; species Panax quinquefolius. The sequence continues at coordinate 45,820,815 of CM035164.1, forward strand.
CGCGCATGCAAGAATTTAACTGATAAATTCTTTGTTTTGCGATGTTTAGATTAAATATCTATTTTATTTTAGTATATTTGTTATGCAGGCTATTCATAAAATATTATGTGACCCTAAGAACCACGAGATCTATGATCCAACTGACGGATCTAGATCTGGTTCCCATGATGGACCTTTTCAGTTATAAAGTTAGCTTGTAAATCATATTTGTGGTGCTCGGTTCACTTCGATGGCTTTCATTCCCATAAGGGTTCTGTCGAAGATGCTTCGCATCTTGAGAATAAAATCAAAACAAGCCGAATATAGAAAAAATGAAAGTATCAAAGGCCTTAATTATTATGTGAGCATAAGGGTTTGAAAACCTATTTTCAAAACATCATTTCTGTATATTTTGCTTAAAATTGAACTTTTATACAAATCAAACCCTTTGTATATAGGAATAAACGAGGCATAACACTACTTCCAAATATTGCACTTAGGCCCAATTAACTACACACACACACTTCAAATAAATTATGGAATTGAAAAGTCACGGTAACCGTGTTTTCACAGAAGATGGGGGGGTGCCTAACACCTTCCCCTTACTTAATCAAGTCCCCTGAACTCTATGAATCTCAGTTTCTAAGGCCTTTTAAATAGAGTCCAATAATTGGGCATTTTTGTAAATTTTTTCAAATTCGGTTGAGTTGGTACAACCATTTCACTACTACCAACTGGCGTCTCTGAATTTTCAAAATCATCGACATTTTGTGTCGGACCCTTTTGTCAAACTCACCCTTTCAAATAAAATTCAACACATATAAAACATAAAGGGTAAGAAAGACTAAAAGAGGAATTCCAAAAAGGAATTTTTTTTTCCAGACGTCGACATGTGGCGACTCTGCTGGGGATAGTAGAGGGCTTAAGTTGCACTTCAATCTTTTTAAAATCCCTTTCTTATCTGCTTGTGTGTGAATGTTGTTTTTACATTAAATAGATGTGAATGAATGATCTATTTACTTCACTTTAGTGCCACACACAATCTCTATATTTTGTATTAGTGCATCGCACAATTTCATCATTTCATATGGTGTGACACGATGTATGTGAATGTATGTTGTGTACTTCCACAACTAGGAGGCAAACCCGTCAGTGTTTGATTACTGGACTCAACGGAGAATAATCTCGCGAGGCTTAGGAAAGGCACCACTCAGAGCTGGTCCGATTGAAAGATCGAATTAACTTCTCATCTAGTAAATTGCGATGATCTGTGGACCTTCATGCCAAAATGACACGAGAGTAGCCTAAGATAGGTCAGCCTCTGATAAACCAAACGCAAAGGGAAGTCTTTTCATTCCTTTCCCTTTCAAATTCCATGTAAATTACGATTCCATGTAAATGTAAAAATAATGAAAAGAAAAAGGGAAATGTTCCATTCCCTATCAAAACTTGTCATGCTATCTTGTTATCAAAAGAACTGACATCTATTTTGCAGGAAAACATTAAAAAGATTCTAAAACAGACACAACATAGCATGCAGGCTATTTGTTTACCAAGACTAAACTGCATAATCTTTTTGTAAGAAAATAATTGGTCCCATTACCCGATCAAAGTCCAAAAAGGCATTAAGCCCACCTTCAGACATGGTTGTAAGTGCCCAACCTGAATCTACTTCTATTTCTCAAGAGGAGATTGAGGGACTAAGAAACTAGATAGCAGAATTAGCTGTCTTTTTGAAAGAACAAAACAAAAAGACTCAGGGTCAACAAATACCCACTCAAACAGAAACCTATGTATAAGGAAGAAGCTGGGGTACCAACAAGAAAGAAAAGGAAGTACATATACCTGAACCTCAAATTCATGAAAAATCCAACAAAACACCTCACTAATCTTAAAGAAGATAGGGAAACAGGTGATATTCAAAAGAAAGTTCAGCAAAGGGAAGAAACAATCCGGTTAATTAAAGGTACTGGAGCATATGGAAGCATGACTTATTCTGACCTTTGCATCTTTCCTGGGGTTCATTATCCAGACAAGTTCAAAACTCCTAATTTTGAGAAATATGACAAATTGGAAGTTCCTTACACTCATTTGAAGGTGTTTGTTGGAGAACTTGGGTCATATGTCGAGGATGAAAAGCTAAGGATGCAGTTGTTCCAGAAAAGTTTTACTGGAGAGACTAGAGCATGGTATGCCAGATTGGACAATTCCAAAATCCATAGTTGGGGAACGAGCCCATGCTTTTCTAAACTAATATAGTTTCCAATCACAAATGGCTCCAGATAGATATCAAATTACCATAGTTAAAATGCAGAATACTGAGTCATTCAGAGAAAATGCCCAAAGATGGAGACGTTTGCCTGCTCAAGTAATCCCATCAATGACAGAAACTGAGATGGTAATGACCTTAATTGACATACAAGAAGCTTCGTTCTATAAGAGGGTCCTAGCAAGCATAGTAAAACATTTCTCAAAAATGATTAAACAGAGAGAGATGGTTGAGATGGGGTTGAAGTCTAGAAAAATTAAAGACCTCACTTCTTTAGAAGACACTACTTCTTTAAACGTATCTATGTTTAAGTTTTGGCAACCTCGCGTGCCTGTCGTTTGACGAAAAAACATTTGTTTATTCATACTTAGTCTTTCTTTAAAATCCATACCAAAACAATTGGCATAAGATAGCAACATTGATAATATTTTGATAGATTATAAGAAAATGCACAAAACACATTAAGTCTAGCCGAAGGAGTTGGCTTTGACTTCTTTGTACATCAATCCATGTGTAAGGTACATGAATCATAAATCTTGTCTAAGATGAACATAGACAAGGGTTTAGAACACTTGCCTTCAGCGTCTTCTACAATTAATTCACTTCTCTTTTGTGTATTTATAGAATCTCCAATACATGATTACATAGCATACCACATTAGGTCAAAATGATCATCACGTATTGACATTAACTTATCTTCTCCTTCTTCTCGGTTTAACCATTTATTTGATTAACTAACATTCAATAGGTTAGTTAACGTTCGTTACGAGTTATCGTATTACTTTGTGTTTACATTCGAGTAACCTTTTGTTTTCTTTTAATCGTTAAACGTAAGGTTTTAATCACCCTTTATGATGTTACTTTAAGTTTAATTAAGGTAATATTTCACCTTCAATCAACTTCCTGTTTCACTATATTCATTATCTTTCTTCACTCCTTTTTCCTAAATATCGCCATCTTGCGGCGCCATCTCTCCTTTACAAATGTCGCGTTATTGCGACTTACTTACAAAGTGTTCGGCATCTGGGCATGGCAATCTGCAATGACCATGTTCATAGGCTTGGGTGGCGTATTGTGTGCCGTACCGAGCCTTTGAATTTTTTTTTAGTTTTCCAATTCCAATACTTTCTGGGCTCGTACCTTAATCATTATAAGTCGGAATTGGCTCGTTTAAAAGCCGTTTTTCACATATCTCTTATACTATGATTTCATTAGGACAACTTATGTTTTCGAATCCATTAACGCTGAATTCACAGTTTAAGTTCATTATTATGCGTTCATTAAACGTTCTTAAACGTTCATAGCTCATTTCTTCGTTTTAAGTCAGAATTCGACCATTCTTGAGTCTGCAACTCTTAAATGCAAAGTTTTACTATACACCATCAAAAACTAAGGTTTCTGAGTTAAACAACAACTTTTGACTTTCATTCTGAGAATTTCACGATTTCGACGATTATCGTCTAATCTCGTAAATTTTGCCATAATTTCGTTACTTGAGATTTTTACTCCGTTCAAAATGGATTCATTCCATCATTCATACATCTATCATCCTATCCAATCATATATCATCAAATCCTATACACGATGATTTTAAACTTATCCATCAACAACATAAGATAAATTTCATGTGTTCTTCATTAGTTCATATATCTATGATTATGATTCCTCTTGTAACATGGTTATTAATGTTTAAGTCCACTAATAGCCATCCTTGTTACTCCTTATTATACATGCTCCACCAATATCCACTTCTCTATCAAAATTATCAACATGGTTATTCATTACCTTTGATGTTATAACTTGATTCTTCTTTTTCTTTTTCTTCTTCTTGGATTAGTAAGACAACTCTCAATTTTCTCTTAATGATATTTTCTCTAAGGTTTGGTGAAAATTAACAAGCAACGAATGACCAACAAACTCTCTATTTATAAGCTTTTCAAAGTGAGGGCAAAAGGGTCAAAAACCCATCCACCTCCTTACTATTCCACCTCCTTACTATTCCTATCTTGCAAGCTAAGTCTCCTCACTTGCTTGGCCACCAAGTTGGTCGGCCATGTGCCCCCCATGGGGGACCCACATGGGTTGCTCCATGGGTTTTTCCTCACCCGGTGACCAATCGGTTCGATCCACAGGTTCGGTTCTTGGTTCGGGCTTAGGTTAAATTAACTTTGGGCCTAACGCGGGGCTTGCATTACTTAACTTTGGGCCTTAACAATAATTCACTTGGGCTTGCCAAATACATAAGCAAATCATACTAGTCTATTAATAATAGTTGAAGCTTTTAACGTCTAATCCTCGTATTCTTCTCGTATACTAGTTCGTATAACGTTCATCATATATGTTATATTATCTTTCTTATATACTTGTACAATACTTCGTATCATACTCGTATTCATTACCTCGTATAATAACTTTCCTATCATTGTTTCTTCGAATTTTCACTTTCCTTAACATTCTCGAACTTAATACTCATGCGAAAAAAATACGTTTGTCATAACTGAATTATTATTACATAATCCATCCTTCCTTATCATTCTATCATTACGTATTTCCCAGAAGTTCAAATATAATTCCCGAGCATAAATGGATGAATAGTGTTTTTCAGAGAATTTCTTAGAAAGCTTTTATTTTCGTCTTAGAAATTCAAACACCTTAATTCTATCACGTAGCCAGAATACTATGATAATATTCCTCCTTTAGGTTATAGAACAACCTTCATCATGCTTACACGTTATAAATAACATATATTATAATTTTATTCATTAATTACTCAAATAAAATTATTTTACAATTAATCCAATTTTCTCGGTTGTTACATTATTTCCCCCTTATAAGGATTTTGTC